>OZ010674.1:39932990-39960490 GCA_963932185.1 Troglohyphantes excavatus
AAATACTGAAAAAGTAATTTTATATTTTTGTGTGAGGGTTTAAATTATATTTTCAAATAAAACCCTTTTAAAATTTAATATTCTTTACTATTTTCATAATGATATATTTAAATAGCATCTTAATTGGAAATACTGATTGCAAATCTACGTAACTGATTACCAATTAAGCCATTAAATTTCCAAAACCAGATAAATAATTTTTGACAAATCTTTTAAGTGAAATAAAAAAACTAATTAATTGCGTCATTTATTTAGAATTTTCATCTTTTTTTATAAATTGGTATTAAATAGACACAGATCTTAAAAAATTTTTAATTCAAAAATAAATATTACTTTGAGATATAAATTTTTCCTTTTGGATTTATCTGATTATGCAACTAAGTTATGGGATCCATTTGGTTTTATAACAAAACTGTGAGATGTAGCTCAATCAGTGCGCAGTAGCCTATGTACATCTTGATCTATCTGCTTTTGAAACTGATTTCTTTTCTTATTTGGTCTTATCATCAACTGCTACTTTTACAACGCAAAATGAATATTATTTAGCTACTTCTTGATGATTTGATATCACAACTTTTTCGCCAGAATGTTGAATTTTTTTTTAAAAAGGGAGGAGCTTAGCGCTTTTTACTTTTCTAAAGTGTTTTTTTCTGAGGGCGTTGGATTTAAACCTAATATACAAAATCTGTTTGTGTAGAAGCCGAAAGGAACGTTACCTAAAAAAGGTATTTTTAATGATGGTATTAAAAAGATCCCTAGCAGTTCTGAAAGTTTAAATTCAAAACCACATAAAACTGTATCCTACTTCAAATAAATGAAATCTGATACGAAATAAAAGTTAAAATAATTATTTATTTAAAAATAATTATCCAGCACATAATGGTTTGGTTAATTAACGTCGCACGCTGCACATTGGGCTATTGGCGACGATTCAGGGCCTATCCCGAAGGAAATATCCGGAAACAAAATCCCGTATATTTTAATCTTGACGAGGACAACATCTGAGCTGGCATCCAACGCAACCTTAATAGGCGTCAGGACGTTGTACCCCGATCAGATTTATCGTGTACCAGTCACACATACAAGCCACTATATACGGAACTGGTGTTGTTGGATACTTTTATACGACCTCCTAGTATTTTAGTAGCGAAGCTGGCAACCCTCAGATCGCAAGATATCTACATTTCTACTTGTCTTTGTCAAGTCCACCATTCGAGCCTGAACTCGCAATCCTCTGATTACTAGACGAATACCTTTATCTACTGGGCAACTGTGGATCCTATACAAGTATAAAATCAGCCAAGTTTAAACAAATTAGGTTTACTTCACGTAATTCTATAACAAGTCAAAATCGGATAAAAGCGTTCGACTAGTAATCAGAGGATTGCGAGTTCGAGCGCGAATGATGGACTTGACAAAGAAAAGTAAAATTGTAGATATCTTGCGATCGGAGAGTTGCCAGATTTTCTACTAAAATACCAGGAGCTCGTATAAAAGTATCCAACAGCACTAGTTCTGTATATACTGGCTTGTATGTGTGACCGGTACACGATAAATCTGATCAGGGTCCAATCTCCTGACGCTTTTTGAGGTTACGTCGGGGGCCAGCTCAGGTGTTGTCGTCGTCACCTGACCATCATTCAATAAATACGAGGCATTGTTCCCATGCCTTTCCTTCGAGATAGGCCCCGAGCCGTCACCAATAGCCCAATGTGCAGCTCTAGTGCGACCTTATTTATTAACCAAACCAAACCAATACCGACATAATAAAACTTGTATCAAGTAAGTAAAATAAATCCATTTCTATCTGTGAGGATTGGTTGGTTTGGTTAATTAACGTCGCACTAGAGCTGCACAGTGGGCTATTGGCGACGGTTCGGGGCCAATCTCGAAAGGAAGTCCTGTAAACGATGCCCCGTATTTTTGAACCATGGTCAAATGACACGGAAACACCTGAACTGGCCCCCAACGCCTTTAATAGATAGACGTCGGGGCTTTGGACCCCGATCAGATTTATCGTACACCAGTCCCGTATAAACGCCAATAATTTTTGTAGATATTCTGGACGACATTTCTAGTATTTTGTAGAAAAGCTGGCAACGCTCCGATCACAAAATCACTACTTTTTTACTTTTCTTAGTCAAGGCCGTCGCACAGGATCGAATTAGGAATCCTCTGATCCCCAGCTGACGCTTTTATCCACTGGTCCACGGAGGCCCGTCTGTGAAGATCGGAATAGGTTTATTTGAAGAGAAGTGAAAAGAGCTCTGGTTTGTTTACAACCTGAAGGATCATGACAGAAAAGCCAAAAATACGTGAACGGCGAACACCATCAGAAAATGTAAGAACTGGCAAAGTAAGTGCTCAATTTTTGACAGGTTTTTCTAACATTTGGCATATTAAATGACATGTGAAGTATATATATATTTCTGTGTTCTATGTTGCTTAACTAACGCCGTACTATAGCTACAGAACATACTATTGAATATGGTCCAGCTTCCATTCCAGAATCCTGGTCTATCAGATAATATACGACAACACTGTCTGAGGATTTCGAACCGTGATTAAATAGAAAAACCCCTCCTGAACTGACGTTGCATTTTCAAAGTTACATGAGGACATTTCATTCACGGAATACTTAACGTACAGGTACAGCCGGGGAAAAAAACGAACTACCCCTGGTTTCTCGGCCACTATTTCTTATATAGCTAAACTTAATATACAAATTTGTAGAGATTAAAGTCTACTACACATTGATATACAAAAAATTTGCATAGGGGACTAGCATTATACTCGAATCCAAACCAACTTTAAAATTTTCAATAGCAACACCTACTTTTGATAGCGCAGAAATGTTCCCCACCCTCAAAATAATCCAAATATAAATTTTCATTAATTTCCTACATTTATATGCAGAGATATTAGGCAATATGTATCGATCTTATTTGAGGGGCTACCTTCACATTGAACAAAGTATCAGTTGGACTACGAAATAAAGGACGCTGGTAGAAAATGTTTTGGCATTCTTATGCGTGGACAGACTCGCCTAGAATTGTTCTAATAATATGATAAATTATGTTTTATACTTAAAATCGCATTAAAGTAGTAACATATTTTTTACATAGTATTTTTGATGACGTCAAATTTTATTATTTATATTCTTAGGATGTTCTGAAATTATGTAGGCAATTGAAATGACAAATTTAATATTGTAAGAAAAATTAAAAATAATAGAATATATTTTGAAAATATATTGAATTAATATGAAGATAGTCCCTTATGCAAATTTTTATATCAATGTGTAGTAAACTTTATTCGTTACGAAATGGTATATTAAGTTTAACCCTACAATAAATAGTGGCCGAGAAACCAGGAGTGGTTCTGTTTTTTTCCCCCCGGCTGTACATCAGCCCCTTCTAAGCAGTGAGTCGTGGGTTGGCCAAAGCGTAACTCGAACTTGAGAACTTCCGATCCCGGGTTTGGTGCACTATTACCAGGCCATACATCACGGCTCTTTAATAAATCTAAAACAAACACAATACGACAGTTTGTTACAGTTGAAAATTTAATTACGAAATTAAAAATTAAAGTTTTGTACTTTAAGTTAAAAAAAAAGTGTACCTACATTAAGTTGGTAATAAAATAAAAATTATTTTCCCCCATACAATAATCTTTCGTGTAGAATCTATGTCATACGTAGCTAGAATAACATAGTTTGAATTAATCAAATGATATTTAGGTTAAAAGAGAGGCTTTTATAATGAATTATTTATTTTGAAACTTATTCAAAAACTTATTGGTTAACACCCATAATAATTAAGCACTATTTATAAATATTTAGAATTATCGAAGTTTATAAATATTAAAGGCGCTTGTATAATCGCTAATTGTATAGTTATACTAGTTTCACGCAAAGATTACAGCAAATAATTTATTCATTTTCTTGTCTCAGAAAATAATTCCCTCAAAGCCCTTCAATTAACGCTTTCTTTAAGAAGAATTTTTAATCAGGCGCCATTTTAATTATTAAACTGAAATTAAGGAACTTAAAATCTTACGATCTCAAATTTCATCCCTGGCTTTAATTATGGCCCAATTCAGGGATATTCTGATAATCAACATAAAAACACATCAATGGATTGTTGACTTAGAACGCCAAAGCTAGGACTAACATAATATTAGTTCGGAAGATCTTTCTTGATCTTCAAGGCAGTGGCGAATTTTTGATAAGTTGCAATAATGAGTGGCCAGGGTTGGGGAAAACTTAATATAGACTCATTTAATATTCATTTCAAAATCGATAAAGTGAGCTGATTGAATATTTATGAATGTTTAGGATCGACGAAGCGGGTTTCACATCAAATTGAAATGCACGCCTGTTTTCATTAGGTAAATGGATTATAAAAAAATGTTATGCTTTCTATGTCGCTTCGAAGGTTAATAAAATTTTCTGTGCGTGATGATTTTTAATTTAGTTATTTAGATTATATTAAATAAAAAAAAAATGGAAAATCTTATTGGATATTTTATTGGTTTGTTTTATTTATGCATGCTTAATGATATGTTTCGTACGTTTTTACGAAAATAATATGTTATGTTGGCGTTTTTAAGTAAATACTTAATTTTTGGTTATGTTTCGCCTGTAAAGATTTCAATTGAGTATAATTGTAAGATTTTTTTTATAAATATTTTACTTTTTAAATGTTTTTTCTGACACTTATGCATTTTAGAGGCATCTTAAAATTAATTCTTTGAGTTGCGACGTTTTTCACAAAAAAAAGTGGCTGCAAAATACATGTGTAATAGAACATGTATGACACAATATTGGATAAAACTTAATATTTAAACTTTTTACATAAATTGAAACTGGCGATTCCCAAAATGATATTTGGGTCAGCTTGATCAACTGTTTTGTTGCCTCGTTCGTTTTTTGTAAGATTAAAGGTATTTTTAAATTAAAGATATTTTTTTTAAATATATATTTTTTGCCGTGTTGGTACTAGTTTCTTTTGTTAGGCTTCTGCACAATTTAAATTTTTTTGAATACTTTTCATTAAGTTAAAAATATTACTTACAAACTTTTGAAAAATATGTGCAAAGATAATTATTTATATAAACAAATATTTTTTATAATAAATATTGTGTATATTTCCTAAACCTATTGTTCATATTTCTTAATAAATACTTTTATTGTACATATTTCCAAATCTTATAAAAAATGCACAAAGCAATAAAACAGTTTATCTAGCCAAAAATCATTTTTGGTATCGCCAGATTTCATTTTATGTGAACAGCTTAAATATTAATTTTTTTATCCAATATTGTGTAATAGCAATGTCATATAGAATAATTTAATAAAAATTAGTTTGAAATGGAATTTTAAAACTTTAAACTTTAAAGCAATAATATTTATTTCAGATATATGTGTTATGTTATTCAATATATTACTGTTAAATTTTTAGATTAAAAAACGATGCTATAACACTAAAATACAATATTATTATAACAATTTATTTAAAAATCGTCCTAAGCAGACTAATTTGGAATGTACTCGATAATCATGACGTCATCACACGTATTAACCAAATTCCATTTATAAAAATACAGCATATTTTCGTGTATTAAATAAGTCGTTTGCAACGTACTCAACCACGTGGTTATTTTTCTCTAATGCAAAATAGATTGTTTATCCTTCTACATTTAACCTCGACACCATTTCTTCCATAGTGTTCTTTATATTAAAAATTATGTTTATCCAAACGTTTTTTAGATTTATAAAATATTCAATCTATAAAAAAAAGGAACTATTTTGTAATATTATTTTTCTAAAATTAATCTCGTATGTTCTTTCTAAATGTTTTTAATATTGGATTTATTTTAAAAATATTTCCAGTATCGTTCAATTCCACATTTACACTGAATCGAACCTTTCATTGCGAATTTAGAAAATAGTTTTGAGTCAAACGATGTAATACAAACAGAAATATGATTTGAATTTCAAAACTCTTGATTTGAAATTGAAATATTGTGATTTATTCTTTTCTCAACAGAGTTCGTGTTGTCGATTTTAACTCTTCTATTTTTGAGTTTTAGAATTTATCGCTTGCGCAATCATTTTCTACAAGATTCCGGTTCTGGGTGAATGGAGTTTTTTAAAGAATATTATCTCTCTTCAAAAATAGCTTTCGAACATTTCGCAAACTATTTCCGGAATGAGAAATTGATATGTTTTTTTTCTACTCGCAGATATTTTTAGTTGAGCTTTAATTTGAATTTATTTATAGAGAAATATCAATGCCTTTTTAAATCAGATGATTTATTGCAGGATTTACAATATAAACTTATATTCTACTTTAGAAACATTGAAGACGTAAAAAAGTATTTTTTGGGGTGTTAATAATTTAATAACTAGCATGTCATTGCGATAATTATAAAAACACGATTCGTCATTGGCTCATGAAATTCTCTTTCTTTTGACATTATTATATATTATATTAGTATATAGTATATTAGTTTGAAAGTAAAATGTGAATTTTTCTTTAATTCTTCAATATATTAATTATTTTTGAACAACATTTTTAGTGCCTTTACTATAACTAAACTTAATAGAAATTTGACAGAAATGTCGACAGTTTGGCTATTTCAGTCATACTAAGGAATGTGAACGTAGTAAAAATATCCTGTATTATGCAGTAGATTACAATTTATTGTGAATCATTATTTCTTAAAACAGTCTTGTTATCTAAATTAGATAGCATGTCTAAATAAAGTATATGGAAAAGCAAGCACAAGTAAACTATTAAGCAAAATAAAATAAATTTTATTTCTCGCAGACATTTTCGATTTATCTTTGATTTGTAGTTTTTAGTTTCATTGTTAATCATATTGTATTGTAAAGATAAATGAAATTACAAATAATTTATTGAATGTATTTGAATGTAGTAAACACTCTAGATTTTTCTTCAAATAATTTCTGTAATGATCAAGCATTATTATCATCAATCAATACTAAGGATGACTTACATTAAATGAGTCCCAGAACTATATTAAATTATCACTAAGTTTTTCCATTGGATATATAGCAAAAAATCATCACATATATAAAAAAATCGGTATTTATTATCATTCAATTTCATTCATTGTTAGTTAATTTTTAAAGTGTAATTCCTTTAAAATACGATTCGAGTAAGGAGTACATGTAGCGCGAAACAAACTGTAACAAAAATATGAGCTTTGAAACAGCGTTGATGCCGTTGCATCTATTTCATGATCGCCTGACGTTCGAAAAAGTCGTTTAAGAAGCAAAATACAACGTAGAAAGCGTGAAGTAATAATCCATAAAGGTGCCACTCAAATGAGTTTTGTGTTGCTCTTTTTAAACCCTGCAGAAGTTTCGATAAATACAATTTATGTATTTTGCTTTGGTCTAGACTACTTAGAAAAATTCTTGAACGATATAATTTCAAGCATTTATATATATTAATGGGAATTTCATATATATACTGATGTTTCATCAACACAAATCAAAAGTAACCTATTTTCTAAGCTTGTTACTTTTACGAATTTTAAAAAAAAAATCAAAATTCCGTATCTTAAAGTCCATTTTAGTTTTAGCACAGTTTCTCAAATAATATGGCATATATTTTAATTTAAATCCGCATAAAATATTTGGGATAAGTTTACATAAGAATGGATTTCGTTGTATAAACCAAAAAAAAAAAAAAAACGACAACCTAAAAATAAAGAAGTTGTGATATAAACCGTTTCATAAGAATGAAAATATATTACTCCTCGGTCACAGTTATGGCAAGAAGTATTTTACATATATTGGAATATGAAGGAGGTTTACAAACTGTAAATCCAAAAAATACGCATAATGTGTTTAGAAAAAGGAGACAGTTTAGGATTTATAAGAACATTTGAGAAACGAAGACATATATCTCATTGACATATTTAAATTGTGTGAAATGCAAAAATGTACAAGAAAGTTTCAGTATTTTGAATTTTTAAAAGTGTGTTCTTCGGAAGAAGAATGGTACTAAGAACATCAATCTATTCGAACGACGGGACGTTCAATGCGCTTATGGAAATTAAAGTTGTCAAAATAAAGAATAATGTAATAAAAGAAAAATATTATTATTACTTTGAGAAATGAACTGAATGTGTAAAATAACATTTTCTAAAATAAAAATTGAGAGGTTTGCTGTAAAAAGGAGGTAGCTCCAATTATTCAAGTTTGCAAAAAGTCGTAAAACACGTTTGAAAATTAAAAATTCCAATTTGTGTGAAGATATTCTTTTTAATGAATCTTCTTAATTGTGTCATTCATATTATGACAGTATTTTCACTCAAAAATATATCTTCCAGATGACGTGGCACAAGTTGGATTATTGGAGCTACTTCTTTCTTGCAACCAAATAGATGCTCTGTCTACCTCTATGAAAAATATTCCACAAAAAAAAAATACAATTTACTAAAATATTATTTTATTTAAAGAAAACTTCAATTGAAATATAGCATATAACTTGGCTTTAAAAACAGAAAATTACATTTTTAATGATCACACTCCCTCTCTGTAACGTCCGGCTCATCTGCTGCGTTGTCTAGTTGTAGTCCACCGTAGAACCACAAAACGTAAAAGAACCAAAACCTATACTGTCTATAAGTGCCGTATAACCTTCCTGTAAGCAAAGCACGTTAGTCGTTTGGGGAAAAATGGCTGTAGCTCTAGGAGCTACCTCCACATTGCAACAAACTACTGAGACAGACAACTTCATTCCTTGAGTAACGTGAGAACTAACGATTGGGGCTATATCTTTTTGGTACCAAACGAACAAGTTTTTTTTTACCCCAAGATAGTACAAGTACTACATTCCCCTATGTTGGAGCTACATCCTTTTTGCAGCAAACCCTTCAATTAATAAAAATTAAATGATGGTAATGTCGCAGTTAATTGAAAAAAAGAATAGTTAATTTTGTATTAAGACGACACATTTTTATTATAAATATTTAAAATCGGAACAACAAATTCTTCAAAATATCGTTTTTGAGTTTTTTACATATTTCTATTCCCTAATTAATTACATTACATTTAAAATGACATTACTTTTTGTTTATTCCAATTACAAAGTTCTAAAATGTAATAAAATATATTTGTTTACAGATGTTAACAGTTAATATTTGTCTTCAAATCCATTTTTCTCAAAATTGTTTTTTTTTAGTGTTTGAGGTACCTGTTTACAGAAACTAACAATTATATATGGTTTTGCATATATATTCTCTATATATACCTATGATTATACTAAAATGAGCTTTTAAAGATTTTTTTATTTATTTTTAAAAAATATTTTTCTATTAATAAAAGGGATTTTTTTACACGATTGAAGTGACTTTCATTAAAAAAAATATTTCAAAAAATCTAAAAGGTTTTCTATAAAAGCTCCTTTCAGTAAATTAACAAGTGTCTTTAGTTTACACAGAAAAAAGTTCAGCTTATATTAATAGAAAATTCTGCGAAAAGGTACATCGAAAAATGGTAATTTACATTGGCGGAATATGAGATTCTGACGCCCTTTAATAAGCTTTAAAACATTTTTTCGGAATTTTATAAAGAATAAATTTTTTGACATATTTAGCAGCGTCTACTTTATATTATTGAATTTTTATAGTCACCTTTAATGTAATACGTTAATGGGAGACTTGGCAAAAATAATATTTTTTCCCCTTTGACTTATGCAATTATGAAACAAACTTTATATTTAGTTGCCATAGACAATAGATGAGTTAAGTATTTAAAAAAAACACTTCATACAACTTCACAGGTACCGATAAGTTTAGAAACCAAAATAAACACATTCCAATTGACTTAAGCCAATTATAAACGGGTTCTTTTAACGCGCGTGAATTTTAAAAATGGATCTTTCATTTGTCAATACAAACCACGTGGTTTGTATTCCCCAATCAGAGATCCATTTCTAAAAGCTAACGCACGTTCAAAGCGTCAGTTTAAAATGGAGCTAATCAAAAATACAATTTCCAAGAAAAGTTATGTTTGTCCAGATAATTTGTTTTACGTTTAAGTAAATTTTTTTGTTTGATCAATGTTTTTTTTGGCTCATAGTAAAATGCTTTCATTCAAAACAATTTTAATACCTTTTTGCGGGTTGAGTGTAAGTTTAACCCATAAATTCGATAATTGCATCTTTTTCAAAGAAATTTACTTAACAAAACAACACAAAAAAAAACCCTTCATACACCGAGATTTGCCTATGTCGATGGATTGACGCGGATAATTTCATTTCCTTAACATGACTTGCAACAACAAGATTATCAGAAAGGACTTTGTTATAATAAACTTAGCCAAATCTTCGCCAAGGGGGAAATAATTGAGTTTGGCGACATCACTTGAAACAATTTTTATTGTTTGGCAATAATTAGAAATTCGGTTGCTGGAACGAAAAAGCAAATTATTACATTATGTACTGAAGTTGCAACTTCGCTAATTAATAAGTGTTGTCGTAGTGCTTCGTTAAGTTGTTTAGCTGAATAATATATTTTTTTATTATTAATAGAGTAAAATTGACGTCGAAGTCAAGAATAGAGCGTAGTTAGATATTTTAGCAATGAATGATGAAATTGTAGTGAAATAATAATTAAAATTAAGTTATTCTAACTGTATTGAAAGCAAAATAAGATTTACATGCCATAAGAGTTCATTTTTTTATTCTTTGTATTATTTCACTACACTTGAAGTATCTTTTTAATAACAATATTTGAAGTATGTTTTGTCAGTGCATGCATAGTCTTGTTGTAAATATGAGGATAATTTGAAGCAGATTGATATTTAAATTGTAATATTAAGAATATCTCCACAAATATAATATGAGATAAGGAACTCTCAAATATTCTAAAAATCTATCAAAGTTGTAAAGTTGTTATCACTTAAACATAATTTAATTTTTCATTTCCAACACTGGTCTTTAAAAATATAATTTTTATTTCAGTAGATATAGCTTTAAAAGTAGTGCCTTATCCGTTGTAATTCCAGTGCGACACGAAGAAGTTATAAACGTGAAAAAAAATTAAATTAAAATGGTGTGCCAAATTAATGGGAGGGTAGATAATTGAGTTGTAATGACTCAGTTTCCATTTAAGCAATCGACATCAAATAATGTGGAAAACCATCTTCTGAATTTTAAGTTTGTCAGGTCGCTTTGTTAAGATGGCTAGAACAGAAGATCAGATTAGTAATATTCAATAACACTGATCATTTTTGAGAAAGTACGATTATTTAAATTTGAGTATGTCATCGCTCATTTACGATGCAATTGTACTCAAAGAAACACGAGTGTGTCCAGGTACTCATTTTAAAGTACCTTTATTTTTTACAGTGAGAGTGTTATTTCTAAGAATGTATAAAATACCGAAATTATAGATGTAATCTATGTCAAAATACAGGGAAAAGGTCGTTAGCCATTATTTTGAAATTATTTATTTTGGTTTGGTTTTACTAGAATACGTCGTTTACTAGAATACGTTAATTAACGTCGCACTAGAGCTTCACAGTGGGCTATTGTCGACGGTTCGGGGCCTATCTCGAAGGAAAGACCCGGGAACGATGCCTCGTATTTTTGTACCATGGTCAGATGACGAGGACAACACCTGAGCTGGCACCCAACGCCTTCAATAGACGTCGGAACTTTGGACCCCGATCAGATTTATCGTGCACTAGTCCCGTATACACGCCGTTAATTTTGATGGATGTTCTGGACAGTATTCTAGTATTTTGGTAGTGAAGTTGGCAACCCTCCGATCGCAATATCACTACTTTTTACTATTCTTTAGTCTAGTCCGCGCAAAGGTTCGAACCGAGGACCCTTTGGATTCCCAGCTGACGGCTTAATCCATTCGGCTACGGAGGCCTCAAAAATATTTATTTAGTCCCTTGTATCTTTTTTTATAGTATAAATATTAATTATCAAGACATTTAAATGTTAATAAAAAATATATAATTGGTTTATCGACATTAAAAAAAATATTGTTTTACAATAATGAGTTGTTATCATAACTCACAATTTGCTGTTGTGTATGTGCATTTATAAGTTACATCGATCAACAAAAACCCCAAATCATTTTTCATTTACAAAATGCCGCAACTTTCATCTCCATAAGTTGCCGCCAAAACAAGAAGAAACAGCGCCAATCGTTCAACTCAAAAGGCCAGAAGTCGCTAAAACGAGAATAAACAGCGACAATCGTCTGCATCCCGCCCCCGCAAAAAAAGACAAAAGAACCCTCTTTATATTTTATTGCCAGTCTTTCAAGAGAATTCCTAAACACGAGTTATTCCCTTCAGTGTCAGTCTCTCGAGCTTTTCACCATTCGGCTAAATCATAACGAATAGTTGCAGAAAGCAGAATCGCCTTGGAACGTGTAAAAAGGAGTAAAAAACACACAGGCAAAAGCAATCAGTTTCGATGCACTTTAGCCTCGCCATCTTGCTGCTTTAGCTTCGAACCTTGTTTCATTTATACTGTTTTTTTTAAATACATAGGTGGGGTATTTTTTAGGAAGTTTATTTTTGTTGTATTAGGGAGAGAGAATTTTTTTTGGGGGGTGGGAAATACCATTAGAAAGTTCGTTTCGGGGAAGTTATTTGTTAGCGCAACATTAAGGAAGGGGGGAAGGGTTGTGATTACTTTGTTTTCGTTAAAACTTTTCGATGTGCTGTGCTCTATGCATCTTTTATGATCCCTGGCGTTGAAGAACCGGAGAGAGAGAGAAAAATGCGTTTTCTTGCTAAGAGAAAAATAACTTTCGTAAACTTGATACTTTCGTTGCTTTTGGGAGAAGTTTGTAACGTGTTACATTTCCTTGATGAAAATATAATTAAGACCGTGCTGTTTCGGAGTATGCGTTGAAGATTTTAAACGGCAAGTGGGATTTTTAGTGGAATCGGGTTAAGTGTTTGGGGCATTAGAAGCGTAATTTAATAAGGAATTGTGTATCTTAAGTATAAACAAAAAAATCTCATCACAATTAATTTTAACGAAATTTCTTGGATAAACTTTTTTCGAATTTTCCACAAATGTATACTTTGATACATTTGTTGTTAATTGTGTATTAGGATTTTTTTATAAGTTAAGTTTTTTTAGTTAGTTTATACATATTTGAATGATACAAATGTCGATCCTTAATTTGAGCTGTTATATATAAAATGATTTATTTATAAAATGTGTTATTGGGTTATTATATTTATTTGTATTAATATTTCTTTTGTTCTCCTTTTACGAATTGTAAAACAATATAAAAATATTCATAAAACTTCATTTTAAAAGATCGCGAAAGCGAAATAATTTTTATAATTGTTGTACATTTAAGCTAAATTATCTGGTAATATTCAGTTAACCCTTTGGGTACATTTGACGAGTGAGACTCGTCATCTGCTTATTTGGGCGAAGTTACGGCGGACGAGTCTGACTCGTCATCTGAATTTAAGAAGCAGGCGTTGATGTTTTCGGCACCCCCGCCAGTGGCAGTTGATCGCAAACAATTTGCTGTAGGGTCGGTCAAGAATGGGATCAATTGACTTCACCAATTCCGTCTCATTGGCATAAAAATCTTCAAATAATTCAGTACTCAAAGGGTTAAATTAATATAAACTTTTAAAAATCTACTTTAATTTGTTTTAATTAATAACATGTATTGTATATTGAAAATACAAAGCTATTTAAATTTGTAATAATCGGTTGATGAAATATATTTTGTGATGTTATTAGAGAGATTTGATCACTGAAATAAACCCTTCTTGAAAGTAATATAAATACATAAAATTATAGATGTTTTAACTACTTGCTTTACTCAAATATTATATAATTATATGTGCCCTCAAGTTTCAAAACCTGATGGATAAAATTTTTTCAAGAGAAACAAACTACTTATTTACATTATTTACGGAAGAGTTTTATCTTTTTTTTCTTAAATTAGTATTAGATAACCACATCTTAACCAACTTTTAGCTCTGTATAAGTATTACTTTAAGTGATAATTTTGTTGTGGATATTTTGGGTTTTGCAACCGACCTATGGTATTTATCGGGTGTTAAAACCAAGCTATGGGATCTGTGTGGTTTTGCAACAGTTTACTGCTCGTCGATTGGTGCGCAGTAGACTATCTTGATCTATCTCATAGTAACTGATTTCGTTTCTTGCCTGGTTTTGCAACCAACTTCTACTTTCACACCGAAAATCAATATCACCAAGCTGCTTTTGAATGTTATAACTTTGCATATTGATAAATCTGGAGGTAAAATTAAATGTCATAATGTGAATATCTGAAAAAAAGGGATTTATCTGAATTTGAAACTGTAGGGATCGTATGATAATGCGTCAACAGCGCTTTACTTTTAATAATTTTTTTCCATCTACTTTTTAGGGCATTTGCTGCGAATTGTAAAAAAAATATTATAATACAAAGTAATTTACATATTTTTGGAGATTTGTATATATATTGTAAGAGCATATAAATCAGAAATCTAGTGTTTAAGTATTGTTTTTAATTATAATTGGATTCTTTAACTGTTATGCCCTAAAAGTAGCTGCACTGTAAAAAAAAGGTGGTGCTTAAAAATGAGTACAAGAACGTGCTCTTTTTCTTTGAGTACAATTGAATCGTAAATGTGCGATGACGTACTCAAATTTTTAGTAATCGTTCTTTCTCAAAAATGAGACGTATGATTTATTATTGCTAATAGCAGCTTCTGTTCAAGCCATCTTAACAAAATAACCTGACAAACTTAAAATATTTGTTCAGAAGATGGTTTGTGTTTAAAAATGAGTAAATTTACTTAGTTTTGAATACCTATTTTTAACAGTGTAGATTTGAAATGGGCAGTGCTAGACGTGAATATAATTTATCATCTCAAATAAATAGTATATATTTATCTTAGACATCGTTTGTCATTTGAGTTATTTATTTAATTTTGCTACTTATTTAGAAACAAATGAAAATTATTTAAGTATACAAATTTTAATCCAGTTGTATGGAACTTAACACTGAAACAAAATGGACGAACAAGCACACACAACAACTTCTTGTCTCTTAAAAATTTTTTATCGACGTAAAACCATTTTATACGTTATTTTTCGCATAGCTACATTATTCAATTGTTGAGAGTGAAGTGAATTTAAGAGGATTTATAAATCATATTTCTGTAGGAACTTAGCTTTCTGAAAGAAACATGAAGGGGCGATCGAAATGCAGTTGCAACTGAATGACCTCTGCGTCCTGGGGATTCTGAAAGCTTCTACGCGATTCTCTGATGAGGAAGAGCCGCCTCAGTCTTGTAGGGCAAGGGACGAAAGGAATCTTGTTATCTAAAAATTGTTTTTAAAGGAAAATCCTCACTAAAATGAATTTTGGAAAAGTGGATATGGAATAAAATCTACGTTATGGGATTTCAGTGGAACGCATGTTGAATTTTTCATGATTTTATAAATTTTGAGTTATATTGGTATTCAAGATTTGTAGAATTCAATTAATGTAACAATATTTAGGTATTTAACACTAAACCTACCACGCGTTGTCAAATGACCGTTTTTGAAATTTCGTTTAGAATTTCTTGTGTACAACGTTACTGTATCGCCATGTAACTCATTGATTTTTCCTATAATATACATACAACCCATTTTTCAATATTCACAACTTTCTTTATTGTTTACTTTCCTAAAAAAAATTTACAGCATGTCTAGTCTACCACGAGCGGTCATTTGACCATTTGAACAATTCATGTTATTTACGACTATATTCTTCGGAAAGCGCACTCCCGCAATTTTTTTACGAGTCCACAACGTAATTGTGGATCTACTAGTGTTGTGGTAATCCAGTCATCTGGGCACTAAGCGTCCTGTGGGCCAACCAGGCAACGTTGTACAGAACGCGTCGGTCCAACCAGGCGGCACTGGCGCAAACCGACTCACGGCAGGCGGAGCTGACGGCAACGGAAAATGTGCAATACAAAATACCGTAATTTGTAAAAAAATTGCTGAAAATGCTTAAATGTAAATAAAAAATTTCTAAATAGAAAAAAAAATATATTTCGTTTACTATCCAATTGGCTAAAATCTCTTTCTATATTAAGATTTTTTTTAAAGCGGTCACTTGACCGCTCATGGTAGGATAAGGATTAGGTATACATGAAATGTCGGTAGGTTTAGTGTTAATCAATTTATTTTAATGGGAAAGGACAAACGTTCATCTGTAATCTAATTATAAAAGTTTTCCATGTTAAAAACATTCTAAATGATGATTAGTGAATTACTAGCAAGCCCCACCTGGCGCTGCATTGGAGTATACAGGTATTCACACACTGAGGCACATTATTTAAAATAATATATACTTTTTATTATTATATGCTTTATAAAACTCATTATGTGTCGTTGTACCTTCAATACTTGTAATTTGATTTTAACTTGAA
The DNA here is from genome assembly GCA_963932185.1 of Troglohyphantes excavatus. Classification (NCBI taxonomy): domain Eukaryota; kingdom Metazoa; phylum Arthropoda; class Arachnida; order Araneae; family Linyphiidae; genus Troglohyphantes; species Troglohyphantes excavatus. The sequence continues at coordinate 39,949,465 of OZ010674.1, forward strand.
ACTTTGTATACTCACGTAATTTTGATGGCATTACTCAATTTATTCAAAATGATTAATAATTTATCTATAATAAAAGAAAGAGTTTCTTAGTGGCCATCTTCCACTGCTTGGACGTGTTTGAAAAATTATATGTAGATACTATTCAAATTCCAATTGTGCTCCCGAGATTTGACATTTTAAAATTCCGTTTAGTTTTCGGTTCATTAACTTTTATATTATAACGATTTGAAAAACTATTTTTTAAATGTATGTTTTAAAACCGTAAAAATTACGGTTTTACGGTAAAAATTATGGTTTACGGTAAAAATTATGGTTTTACGGTAAATATTATGGTTTTACGGTAAAAATTACGGTTTTACGTTAAAAATTACGGTTTTACGGTAAAAATTACGGTTTTACGGGATAAATTACGGCATTTATATTTTAATTTAATTGTACGCAACATTCACTTAGATATTAATATCGAAGATAAAATTTTTTCTTTGTTTCTCGAAAATTTGAAAAAGTATACTGAAATAAAAGGTTCAGTTATGCTTCAACGGGAAAACTAAAGATAAAAGCTAACATTCGGAGTTGTATCTGGAGACGTCTGGATAATAGCCAATTATTTTGCTTTCGAGAATATAAAAGTGAAGGAATAAACACGGAGGGAGCGAATGAACGGGGTTAACATTCTTTTAACGTGTGTGAAACCGCGGGTAACAACTTGTTATAAATAATAGAGAGCTTCATTTTGTATGAAATAATTGGACATCAACACATTTTGAACATATGTCATCAGAACAATGTGTTGACCTTGCTTACTATGGAAATACATCTATTGGAAAGAAGGTTTCACCGATAATATTTTAAATCGATAGTATGATTTTAACAAGTATTCTTTATTTTATTATTATAAGGAATGTATTTTGGAAGGAATTAAATTAAAAATAACCAATTTGGACATTAACCTTTTATCAATGTGTATCTGCAATTTCAATTAAAAATTAAAAAAAAAAATAATAATCTTTTATTCCATGAATAGGTAATTCTTTTAATTTTAAATACTAAATTTGTAATTTTATTGAATAATTATTTTTGAAAATAATTTATATCCCTACAAATTGTTAAGTTAATAAAAAATCCCGTTTAATTATATTTGTGTTTATAACTAATCTTTGAAATCATACATTTTCGTTATTTAAGGGGTATGGGATATATTTACAATAAAAATATCCAAATATATTTTATTTCTAAAAAAAAAATCATTTTATTTTGAATCTAACGACAACAGAATTATATTGCTACGTTGAGTACAACTAATTATCTTTTCAAATATCAATATTAAACTTTGGTACAAAATTACCTGAATACATAACTTTGAACTCTTTTTCTCAGTGATGACTTTTTTGCTGTTTAGTCACGTTTTGATTGGTTAAAGTCTAGATCTATTTGAAAAAACTGCTCCAAATTTGCTATGCGTATTTCCAAACATATTACTTTAATTTGTCTTTAGAGATTAGTAATATATAGATTATATGTTTTTAAAAAATATTTTGACCAGTGAAATTAAGGATTTTTTTCAAATATTTTTCTCAAACATTTATACAAATAATCTGTAAAGACAGTTTGTTAAACACATTTCTTTATTTATAAAATGGCAAACATATAAATTTTCAGAAAATAAATATTTTTCTTGACTTATATAAAAAAAAAATCAATGAAATGTTTTGTAATTTTTGATTTTTAAAATGGAAAATTATATATTTTTTTATAATGTTTGACCATGTTATTATGCTGGGTATAGATATGTTGAAAAATTTATAATATCTGTAAAATTAAAGAAAAAATTAAAATGTGTCTTCTGTACCCCTCCTAAAGAGAATATTTAACTTCAAACATCCCTATTTCATATTTCCATTTCCTCCATGGGAAATAATACCAAGCTGAGATTTTATCATCTTTGTTTAATTTAAAAGTAAATTAAATTCGATACAAGATTGAATTATCGGTAACTTTAAACTCTTAGAAAGGAACAATTCTTGGACAAAAGCAGACGCCACTCGTCCTACAAAGCGGCGCGAAAACTTGTCGAACAAAAGTAACAAGAAGCACCCCAACAAAAGAAGTTCCCCTAGTACCTTGTTGTCTTTAACAATTGTCGCAATAACACAATAACTAGAAACCTGATGACCAAGCCCCATCCAAAAGAATGGACAAGAATACAGAAACAACCCAAAAACTGATTCCACTTATTTTTACAACGCAGACGATACGTGATCAGAAAACACAAAGATTTCTCTCGCTCCGCGTGGCAACAGGAAATCGCAACTTTTGGAATGAGGAGTCGAGTCGGGTTGAGTTGTGCAGGTGCTGGTGCGGGAAATAATATTTCTTTCTATAAATAATGGAAGAATGCTATCATCATTACGTTTAAGGATTTAGTTTTTGGTTTTTGATTGCGTAGTGGGAGTTTCCCCTCTTTCTGTGATTAGTTGGCGATGACGTCGTGTGATATTTTCATTGGCTGGTATCATATCTCAAATCACTTTCTTAATCATTGGGTTGGAGAGTTGGAACTGGTGATTGGTGGAAGATTTATTAATGGAGAGGGATGCGTTGACGTTCGCTGTAGGAATTGAATTTCCATGAAGTTTAAAATCACTATTGAATGTTTTTTTTTGTTAAAATATTTTTTCTTAACATGAACTGATTGCATGAATTGTTCGGAAAAACAATTAACCCTCCAGACGAAGGTGGGCGATTTAAGTCGTCCATGGATCTCCAGTATTTCTCGCAATACACAGAAACTTTAAATTCATTAAAATTATTAGATATTGAAATACTTTTTAAATACAAAGCTTTGGGGTGTCTCTTGGCAGCTATGTCTGTTAAAATATAATAAAAATTCAAAAATATTTATAATTCACATGCATATAAAGTAACAAAATTTGCGGAGAAAACACCTTTATAATTTTGTTCTTTTTTAAAACCGCTCAGAGGGATAAAGTATTTTTATTAAATATTTTTAATTAAAATGAATGACTGTTTAAAATGTAAGGTATTTTAAATGTATTTCAAAAATGAAATGATCATCAATGAATCACTACAATTTTTTTAAAGCGATTTTCATATGATTTAATTTTTGACATAATGAATACTTTTTAATAAACCTAAATTATGTTTATATTAAAATATTTGCAGGATACTATTTTGAAATTTTAATTACTTTTATAAATCTCTATTATTAGAACCAGAATTTAATAGTTTTATTTTTAAAATGTATTTACAAACATTTTATAATGAATTCCCACTGAGATTGTTTTCAAATATAACACCCACTAACAATTACAAGCAATTCCGAAACATTGTTTTTTAAGTGTGTTGAAATGGTTTATTCGTAATTATATTTAATATAAAAATAAAATATTAAATATAAAAATATATTATTTAAAATATTAATTGTATATGCAGAGTATTAATATTTACTCAACTTAAGATATTTATCCTGTAACCAATTAAATGATATGATATCTTCCGATTTTAATTTTTACTCAACTTAATTAATTATAAAAAAACTTATTAAATATAAAACTTATTAAATATCAACTTATTAAATATTAACTTATTAAATATTAACTTATTAAATATCAACTTATTGAATATAAAAAAAATATGTTTTTCAAAATATAATGCCTTAGAATGATTGATAATTAGCATGTTTTTTTACATCTATTATACAGAGGTACATTCCATTTTGGCAGCAAATAATAGTCTGAAATTCAAACATTATTCTTTTTCATTTGCAATAATGCAATAAGAATAACATTTGTTTAGAAATAAAGGGTTATATATTTAAAAAAAATATTTGCAAATTTGTCTAGTTATATATTTGTTTAAAATTCTTAAGAACAAAAATTAAAATTAATTGGAAAATATCATTTAATTGGTTACATGATAAATATCTTAAGTTATGTAAATATTAATACTGTGCATATACAATAAATTTTTTATGAATATTTTACTACTTTGTTTCACTTAATGAATATTTATATGATTGTAATTTATTTATGTTTTATGTAGTATTGCTGATAGTGCATTAGGTTCTGCTTTACATGAATATTCAAAGTATCACTCTTGCCTACTAAATAAATAATTAAGAAAAATATTTTTGTATTTTAAATAATTCTGGTTATAACTCTAATTTTAATATTTTACAAGAAATTCGATTAATTATGTGTAAAAGGTTTACGCATAAAACTGAATACATGACGTTTGTTGTTAAAACTAAAGTTTATGGGTGTAATATGTTTATTTATCTTATTCAACAATAAAGTTAACCTGCGTAGGTGTAGAAATATATATTTACCGTTAAAGTATGAAATCCGTTATTTCATAGAATACCTAGTTATTCCATGAAATAAGTGTAAAACTCTCTTGTATTTCATGGTTTAACTAGCTATTTCATAGAATAACGATCTGCAGCCCGTTAAAGTGTAAAATAAATGAAATTAATGTTGGATAAATCTCCTTCTGAAGCCTCTGTGGGGTTTACCGTCCGTATCCCAGTGCCTGAAGTTGACAGAGGAAAAGGTGATGCCAAATCAATTTTGGCTATCATCATAAAAATAACCGAAGAAGGATTTTTCCAATTGGGCGCAAAAAACGGCCGCATAAAACAATTATATTCCCGATCCCAGTTTTTATGGTGCGTTTCCATAAATACCATTTATACGCTGCATAAATTAGATAAATTGCTTCTTTTTCATTTTAATTGTCTATCATTAGTTTAATTTCATTTTAGATAAATTGTTTATTTTACACTTTAACTGTCTCTCATTAGTTAATTTATAGAATATCTAGTTATTTCATAGAATAACTAGTTAAAGTGTCAAATGAATAACATATTACACACTTTAACGGACACGATCAGTTATTTCATGGAATAACTAGGTATTCTATGAAATAACTGCATTATATACTTTAACGGTAACATATACATAAAATTGCACATATATGTTTTTATAACTTATATGACATAAAACTTGAATATATTTAACAATAAGAATAAATAAGAGAATCTCAAGTAAAAAAAAATAGCGTTTTAAGGGGGTCCGATACCTTCGAATTTTTTTTTTTATTTTTATACTTGTACAATCCAATTTTTTTTCTCTTTCTAAATATGCATAAAAAACCATTTTAAGACGCTCACTTTTTTTTTAAATTGCACATTTATTTTTAAATTAAAATTTTAGTAAATTTTTTAACAATTTTAAAATTCCTACTCCTTTTTTATTTTTCAATATTTTGAAGCAATTTTTTTTATTTAAGATCTTGAATAATATGTAAATAGATGTATGCATTCAAATTTTGATTCAGATACATCACTTTAAAAAATAAAATATATTAGAAATTTTGGAAAAAAAATTGACGAAAAAAATAAAATTTCACTTTAAGTGGTTTTAAAAAACAAATTATGGTAAAAATAGGAAATCTGAATGCATACATCTATTTAAAATATATTTATCTTGCTATACACACAAAAATTATGATTTTAAGTATAATAGTAAAAAAGCCTTAGCATTTTTAGTGTTCATTAAATTTCAAAACCACGAACAGAGATATTTGCTTTTAAAGTTTACATATGATACAACTATGTTATAGGAACACATCATTAAAACATTCATAACTAAAAAAGTAATAGGAATTTTTTGAAGCAGTTTTTTGTGAGTTATTAAGATAAGTTTGAATATTATTTTTTAAATATAAAAAAAATGACTTTTTTTGCGAATTTTGGGTATTGGACCCCTTTAAATCCACGATATTTATAAGTTTCAGATTTGTAACTCAAACCATTATACTTGAGTAGTGTAGAAATGTATTATATGTAATAAAATATATTGAAAGATTTACTGATGGCTGTATTCATAAAGAGAAGTAAATTGCTCATGCGTTTCGAGTGTCTGATGTGCGCCTTTTTAGTCGAGCCTCAGACTGAATCTAAAAGATAAAAATCCATTAAACATAAATAAAATACAAGTAAACACCGACTTTCTGGTAATTCAATAACTTTCAATCGACAATTCTGAAGCTCTAAATCTTCCCGCACTAAAAGAAATTATTCGAAACTCTTCCAGACTCGGGAACACCTTATCGCGTCGAGTCATTAAAAATAAATGGAACCGATTTCTCTTGGGAACACTAAACATAAACCTTAAAAGAAGTTTTTCACCGTTTTTTTCTTCGCAGTTTTCTAGTTACTTCTCACGTGCCATTATGGTTTAAAATTCTAAATTGAGCAACACTTAAAATGTCTTCCGTGGTCAGAGTTCTTTTTCTGATGTGAGCAAATGTTAGTATAAAAGTGATGGCATCACTAAGATGAAGTAGGCTCCCGTTTTTTAAAAAATGAATTATTTTGGAACATGAGATTTTAAATGCAGTGCCAGAGAGGATAGTTTTAGTTCTTTTTTAGAAGAACAGTAAATACTAAAACGCAAAGCATTTGTCTTGTTTTAAAGTATTCTTTAGTTTTCTTTTATGCTCGCTATTTCTATTAGAAATATTAGATTAAAATATTAGATGGTATTTAGCTAGTTTATTGTTAAAAAATTAAATTTAGTTACATATAACAATACGATAGATATTTTAGGTTTTATTAGATATGTAATTGTTATTTAGCACGTAAACAAAAGATTAAACAAGTTTAAATAACCCCCAAAACTATATGAACTTATGTTGAAAATATGTGTGGTAATCAGCATTTTACATAGAAAACTGAGTTATAGTCTTTTAGACTTGTTTGAAACTTTATAAAAATTGATTTGAATTTTTTTTCATTGATGATATTATTATGGAATATTTATACAGAAAATTGTTCTAACTAATTATTTGGCTACTTTACATATATTTAGGAGTTTTTTAAAATTCATTTCAAAATATAACTTTAAAATGCTTCACAGAGAATGTTTTCGAGCGCATTGTTATTTAAAGCAATATAATTATTGAGCTGATTTATAAAAATAATTTATCTATATTGAGAAAAATCTTTATAATATTTTAATGTTTACTAGTTCAGTTGACAGATAACTAGATAGACACGGGTTTAGCTGCCTAGTATTAACCTACTGACGCTCAAGCTATTTTGGCGATTGTGAAGTTGTTTTCACTTTTTGGAAGTGTATGTTAATTTTTCCTAATCATAATATTTTATATATCTTTTTTAAAATTTGTAATGAATTATAAAGAGATAGCTTGTACCTAGAACCTTTAAATTCCAAAAATATTGTAAAATAAAGAATTTTTATGGATTTAAAAATTTTGAGTGCATTGCTGGAAAAACTGGATGAGCAAGCTCGTGATCGGAGGGTTGCTAAAAGTCGTCTAAAAGTATCTACAGTTTCAACGTGTTTAAGAAACTGATGCACGTTAAATGTTATCGTGATGTAATGTCATGACGATTATTGAAGTTCCGTTGAGTGTCAGTTCAGATTTTGACGTCATCGCCTGACCGTGGTTCCAAAATTACGAGGCTTTACTTGGCTGTTTTAAGTCTTTTTTAAGGCAACTTCGACACGGAAGAGAGAAATGCGGTTTTTCAAATGACTCTGTTATTCGAGATTACACACCACGTGGTTTGGTTTCTCCAATCGCAGAGCTATCTGGAAAAGCTCTCGCGCGTTTTCTTGTAGGTGTAGAATGAGCATAAAGGAGGACTGAAACATGCAGTCGGAAAAGCTCCAAAACAACACAAGTCAAACCCCAAATCAGATAGACCCCTGCAATTCAAAGTATGGTTTTAAGCAGGATGCAAATTCAACAAAATTTCGTTTTTAAAGTAAATATTTAGTTTAAGTTAGCCTTTGAGGGTTAAAATTCTTTCGAAAAAAAACCACCAACTTAAATGAAGCGCAGCTGTCGAGTCGAAGTTATGAGATCGAGAAAAAAATATGCAAACGCACTTCCGAAATTGATTTCACTTCTCCGAGTCTGGCACATATGAGGAAAATTGAATTTATCCAGCAAAAAAAAAAAGCTTTCGATGTGGAATATAACATTTCAATGCATTAATTTTTTGACCGTTTGTGTGGTTTATAGGAGGATTGTGATTGAGACTTCTTCTGCGATTGACAGCAGCTTTGTTGAGTTTAGAAGGGACGGGGTTGTTGTCACCTTGATGGTATTTAGCATAATTTCATTGAAGTGTAAAAATTTTTTGACTCTTTAAAAATTGAATTTTATTTGGTAAGATGTTACAGTGCAAGTAAAATGTTACCATTGGATTTTTAGATATTGTAAAATGTGCGTGGAGTTTAGGAACGCACTTGTATTTTAAATTTAATTTCAGTGTTTATAAATAATCTTCAGCTATAATTAACCTTTCTTTATTAAAACTTTTAAAACTTAAAACATCAATTAATAAGTTTTCTGTAATACTTAGGGAAGACTTAAGAAAATAAATGTTGTTAATTTTTCTACTAAGATTAGATTAATAATTCTACCTTATATTCAATGCCACTAAGATAAAATTAAATTAAATAGTTGTTATTTTTATGAATGTAAAAACCAGGAACTTGAAATTTGTAATATTAAATGTTTTAGCCGAAATTTCGATTAAATTCGACAACCGAATTTAATGGTAGTTTTTTAAAAACTTAAAAAAAATCATTTTACTCACAGCAGTTTCTTACGGTTACTGGTATGTCCGCAATATAGTTGAGACTATTGTACATAGGATCAGTTTTTAAAATTCTGATATGAAAGTACCTATTTATCATTGTTTTCCAATTTAAAGCACAATATCTTATACCTTTATTTTCCTTTATTTATAAGTATGAATAATATATATTCTTAGTTTTTAAATATGTAGGAAAAAACTGCACACGAATGATCATTGCAAAAGGAATTTCTTGTACCTTCTATTACAACCTAATGTATCTTGGACTATTCTTAAAAAGTAAGAAAAACAACAACGAATTTTGATAATCTGACCTTTTCGGTCAACTCCAGATTTTTAAATGATTCAATTTTCCGTATTAAAGTATAACTTTTTTCGTTAAAAAGATTACACGTTTCTATAATAAAAATTCTCCTCTCAGGTCATGCTGTAACAGCTTCTACGACCTTTTCTTTTGGATTTAGAATCGATAGGATCCCTTCCCCCGTGTTTTCCTTCTCTCCATTCTCCTATAAAAATAAAAGTACACGTATTATAACATGAAGTACCTAGGATCACTGATTCACGGTACATGATCTTTCTAAGATTCAAGGTACAAGAGGATGGCACTTGTGAAGGAAGATATAAAGCTTTCTTTAAGCTGTGAATGAGGCACTTAAATAACATATAACACCACTTAACAAGGTATCCGAAAATTTGATTGAAGACTCTTCAAATTGTATTACTGAACACTGAGAAATCATAAACTAAAAACTTAAACTCTTATAAATAACCATTTAAATCTTAACGCACTCATAAATCAAATAAACACTATGCAGTTGCACAGTAAGTTGGCGGCAACTGATCTTTAGGGTGTATTGCTCTTGAGCTGGAATGAATTTTGGTTGCTAGGAAGCAGTATCAATTGAATAACTGGGAGTAATGCTAGATACACTTTGATAAAGGAACAACAGTCTCCCGTGCATATGTTTACACTTCTCTCAATCCATAAATTCATCTAACAGTTTTCTTTATTGATTTATAGACACTATATTTTCTATTAATAAACGAAAACAAAATATTTATATTGCATCTATCTATTTAAAAACTATTTAATTAAAACACCCTACTTATGTTTCTATATCTCTCAATGCATGAATTAATCTAATACTTTTCTTTATTGATTTATAGACACCATATTTTCTATTAATAAACGAAAATAAAATATTTATTTTGCATCTATCTATTTAAAAACTATTTAATTAAAACACTCTACTTATGTTTCTATATCTCTCAATGCATAAATTCATCTAGTACTTTTCTTTATTGATTTATAGACACCGTATTTTCTATTAATAAACGAAAATAAAAAATATTTATTTTGCATCTATCTATTTAAAAACTATTTAATTAAAACACCCTACTTATGTTTCTAATTCTCTCAATGCATAAATTCATCTAATACTTTTTTTTATTGATTTATAAACATCTTTTTTATTATTAAACCGAAACTAAATGATTATTTTGTATCTATCTATGTAAAAACTATTTAATTGAAATACCCTACTTACGTTTCCACTTCTTTCAATGCATAAATTCGTCTAAAACTTTACATTATTGATTTATATAGACACCATATTTGTATTATTAAACCAAACCAAAATATTTATTTTGTATCTATCTATCTATGTAAAAACCATTTAATTAAATAACTTGAAATTTACTTCCGAGACAGAAAAACAATTATCTTTTGAATGTAAGGTTCATTTAAAGCTGTAGAAAAAGAAACTAGAAATAGAAAGAATGACTAATAGATTTTTCTAGTGAGTTGTGAAATTATGAATAAATTGCAGTGTTTTATTTAAGAAAAAAATTGCTTCTAACTCATCACTGTGTTCCATACACCCATGTACAATATCTCGTATCTGTCCTCAATATAATTTTTATTAAATGTGTCAATGAAGTAAATTACCCATTTTTCTTTTTTATTTTCTGAGTATAATAGTTAATTGTAGAATAAAATACCTAAGTTATAACGGTAAAATTATAACTAGAAAATGGTTAGTAAAAATACATAAATGAAATTTTAAATAATTATATTTTGTTAGATTAAAATATAAATGAAAACTGAGTTCTGGATTTCAAAAATGTAATAAGATATATTTGCATACCAATGCACAGATGTGTTGAGTGTCTTTTACCAATCTAATTAACTCTTTTTAATACATCAGTTTTCCACATTATTAATTATCTCGACTTTCTTTACTGTATATCTCGTATTTCTCTCGGGTAAAAGGAATATATTTAACTGTAAATATAGATAATAAATGACATAGACTAAATAAGCAACAATTGAGTTTTAGCATTTAACGGTGTCAGACATATCACATA